>JADNYI010000599.1:0-19951 GCA_015501065.1 Infundibulicybe gibba | reverse complement strand
TGTCCATAGATGTTGCAGTAGGCACATAAACTTTCAAGCTGATAGGGCTTTTTTGAAGTTTCTGACATAACCATCTCTTGCAATGCATGATCAATGCGCCTGCTTGCTTTCCCTAGCTTGTGTTGCAAATGGGTTATCACTGGATGTTGACTTTCGTTTTAGTGCTGTGCTTGCAGAACCGATTTGAAAGCCATAATGACTATTGGCTTGCGTTCTGAATGGAGCTGCACTAGCAGTACTTGCTGAGTTTTGATTAGCTGCTAGTAGGTTTGGTAGAGTTTTTGTTTTAACCAGAGGTCTTGCAATTGTAGGAATGTTGTTGATAGTGGGGTTGTCTTTTGTGGGTTCTTGTCTGAGGCCAGCTTGAGACCATACTGTAGCATCACTGGTTGAGTTTTGATATGCAGCTGGGAGTTTTGATATTGTTTTTGTTATAGCCACTGGCATACCAATAGTGGCAATAATATGCTTGTTCTCCATGGGATATTGCCTGAGGCTGGAATGACAGCACCGAGAACATTTTTCAGTTCCCATGAGGCCAGATTCACATTTGAACCCATTTCCATCCATGAATGCGGTAATGTGATGCCGCACACATCCATTTTTGTCTGATAGCATGTTTTGAAGTGCTTGGCGGCCTTTGAGATCCAAGGAATCCTCTGCAGCGACCTGGGAGCTGATCTTGTTGTTGGGTTTATTTGACATCCATTGTGGTTGCGATGATTCATCCCCATCTATGTCATTTTGATTGTATGTCTGCTTTGATTGTTGGACTTGCATAATGTAGCATTCAGCAACATTACCATCTCGTCCAGCTCGGCCTGCCTCTTGGGCCCAGCTGACCAAGTCATAGGGAGATCCAGCATGAATAACTAGCCGCACTGAAGGATAATCGTTTCCTGCACCAAAGGCAGAGGTGCAAACCATAGTGGGGTCCTTTCCCATCCTCCAATTGGTCCACATCGCTTGTCGCTGTTCATCATCCACCATTTGATCCCATTATAGAATTCACATTTTAGCATCTTGGCCAGATGATAGCCATCAAGCAAAAATGGAACAAACACCAGTGCTCGGTCCTCGGGTGAAAATAGCATGGTCTTGTCCTGGATCAATTCCGCCACCTTTTCAAACATCTCCTTTTTACTTTTGCTCTCAGCATCCACAATATATTTGAGCTCGCGCCTGTCACTGCTTGCACGGATAACCTTGGTATTCTCACCAAGACCAAATGTCTTCTTGACTGTGTCTTCGGCCTGTGGTGGTATGGTACCTGACATGATCACCATCTGCATTTCCAGAGATCGAAGCTCATATAACCGATTGAGCACTGGGCGAAAATTGTTGCTTGTGAATGAGAAATGGCCTTCATCAAACACCAGCCGAGCAACCCTTCTTCTTTTATCAACCTCTGCCAGACACTGCCTCCAATGATCCAAACGAGCCATGTCTGCAGAAACCAGGATGATGTTGTGTTGCCCTGATAGGTATTCGGTGGATGGTCCATCAAAATGCTCGTAGCCCATATTCATTTCTTCTAGTTTCCTTTTGTAATCCGCAAGCAAAGACCGAAGAGGCAATACGATAATTGTGATCATATCACGTTCCATGAGGGCAGGAATTAGTGCCAGCATTGTTTTTCCTGATCCTGTTGGCAATATAGCCAACAGGTCATCTTGGTGGTCCAGTGCGACTTGTACCCCTGCTTGCTGTTCTGGACAAGTCCATATGGCCATATCATTTTTGACAAGCTGCCGTAATGCTGTCAAGCTATCTATTGATCCCAGTACAATGTGATTAATATCAAATACATTTCATTTTCATCGCACTGCTTACCAGGTACTGAATAGTTCTTTTTTTCTGAATGTTCCGTGACATCAGGGCTGCTACTTGGTTCCACTAGTGTTCCATCTTCAAAAACTTTTAGCTGCCAATGATTACTATGAGGCATTTGTTTGGATACACACCTCTGCTATCAAGATCAAGTGCATCCACATATTCCAAATCATCATTTCCTTCTGAGCCTATTAAAACTTTATCAATTTCAACCAATTCATAAACATGGCTCCTACCTTCATGTGATTGAGTATATGTGCTTTTCTTGCCTCTTTTTCTCTCCCCCTTCATACCCTTGTATAGGAATAACTCTTGTGAACCTGAATATGTATACTTTTATTAAAACCCCATCTAAAGAAGAAGAAAAAAAAAAAAACAGTAGGGTTCAACAACTTACCTTGTATACACTCTTTTATCATCTTTATCATGGTTGGCTGCAATAAAGCCACTGTCTGAGATACAATTTCTTGTACTGATTGTTCAGATAACAATGTTGGCCCTCCTATTTCTTGTGTCTTTTTGTTGCATTTTAAAGTAAAATGTCCCATATCAGCAAGTGTTTTAAAATTAGTGGCCACAGCTTGCTTGTAGGGCAACAACACGCCACCAGGCACAATTCCACATATCATGTGCCATTCAGTGCTTGCTTCGAGAAATCGTGGAAGAAGATCCTCTGATGCACCAGCTAATGCCTCTGCTGTCAACCCATATATCCGATTTTCTGTTCTTCTTGAATGGCCTGCTTGAAGTGCATCAATGGTCTCATTATTATCATCTTCAATGAGATCAGCCATAGCATGACACAGTTTCCTGCGGTAGGCTGTGCTGATGTGTCTCCAGGCATTAACACCAACTCCATAGCCAAGAATAGGTGAGGTAAAGGCTTGCATTTTTCTTGTTATGTCCTCTGTTGTAAACAACTTGCCCTGGTTGACAAAAAGATGGGTTTGGTAGTGCCGATGCATATGTTCCTCCTGGGGAAAACAGATAAAGGCGGCCAGTTGTGCAAAAGGTCGTGCTAGGCTGAGGTCTTGGATAATGAGATCGGAGAGAAATCCATCCAAGGCATGTGGGATTAATTTGTCATGCCCAGTGATAGCACTGCTCTTGTGGTACTGGCACAGAATGGCTAGATGTCGCCCAAGCATACAAAGGCTCCGGGTAGGTTGGGTTGGAGTGTTGACATATTGCATACATGTCATCTCTGTCCCTCTTGTTGGTGATCCACTTCGCATTTGACACATAACCAATTCTAGTTCCTGCAGCTGTGCATAATGATATAACATTGGCGCAAAGCCACTGGATTCCAAATTGGCAGTAAGGTTTCCTCATCTGTCCGTATCACGAATTTGGACCGCAGGTTTTCATTTCCCAACACAGCATTGATGAGCATGTCCTCATACGGGAAAGCAGTGGCATTGCGGGTGTCTCTGAGAAAGGAGTACCCCACACTCTTGTTGCGTAAATCATCTGTGAGGCTGCTGTACTCTGTGCGTAGTGGAAGACCACAGAGAACTTGTTTCTCCCATAACTCCATTGCTGCCAATTCCATCTCGCTGAATGTTTTTGAAAATCTGAAAACTTGAGCTCATGTCCTCGATATAGCAGGGTGTGATATGTAGGTGGGTCCTGCCACCAGATGCATGGTAAGCCCTGTGTTTCGAGTGCTGCGGATGTTGCCCGATGTTGCAAAGAGCGCAAACTGTTAAATGTAGAGTCGACCACTTTTTAGTGTACCAGGGGATGAGAGGCTCAGAAAGAGCAATGTAGTTCGCTTCCTTGTTATCGCCAGCCAGCATCTTGATATGAAAGACAAAGAACAACCGCATGCAATATTGCAGCTGTGCTATAATTCTGGTTACGCAGATGGCTTCACCAAAACTCCCATCCTTCTTTAATGTGTGGAGAATCAAATAGCAGATGGTTGGATCTTGTATAGTGTCCTGGTCTCCATCACTCCAAGTGCGGGTCCACAGGTGTAGGAGGACTTGATGAATCCATAGCTGCATTGCGTCCATGTCCCGCTGCGATTCTGCAATGGATAGATTCTCTAGTGCATCTTGTAATTCTTTGGGCAATACCAAATTGTAATTTGTTTTGGGTCGGAGCAATAGTGCCAATAGCTTGACCAGATTCAGGCCATAGTTTTGCAACGTGGTATCATTATTTTGGTGCTGTTGAAATGGTGTGTTACTGACACCCCTGGTAATAGCAACAGAAAGAAATTTTAGTTGACCTGTCTCCAATTATTAAACAAACAAATCTTTACGTTTTTGCAGAATCAGGTGTATTCAATTGTTGGAGCACCAGTTCAGGTAATTTTTTTATATAGCCACTTGCTCTGAAAAGGAAATCCAATGTAGCACCTTTTAATGTTGGCAATTCTTCACCCGAGGGGAGAGAGACCAAAGATTGAAGTTCGACTGGACTATGCCCTTGAACATGTTCATACCACCTAGTGGATCTCAGCCATGAGCTGGTACTCCGTGGGTCCAGTGGCAGAGAGATAAATGGTTTGTGTACTGCCTTGATATACTCTTGGCGTAGCTGATTAATTCCATCTGTATAAGATGGTTTTGGTGGTGAGCTGTCTTTGATTGGGTGGATCTCGATATAGGATTTATGTGTTCCTTTATCCAGTTGTTGTGCAGAAACAGTGGGCCATGCTGGTGGGAGCGGAATGCCCTGGTGGTTGGACCAATGGTGATTTTTAATGGAATCTTGGCTCCGGTATAATACACCACATTCCCTGCATTTGAGTGCATCTTCAAATACTGCAAGACCTTCAATTGCATGAATAGGCCCTTTGCCTAAAGCAGGTATAATTCCTTGGATATCAAGCTCGTCACAGGCATTAGCCACCTTGGCCTTGTCAATGATAATTCTTGGATTTGAATGAGCATTGCCCTGCATGTGTCCATCCAAATGCTTGGACTCTAGAGCAATTTTGCAAGTGACACAAATCAAGCACCCAGGATCACATTAGCAGCCAAGCCAATGCTATCAAGATCAGGATGGAATTTCAGCTATATATTGAAAGGAACTATTAGAAATGATATATTATCCATGAAATATATAGTAATACCTGAGAGGTTTCTTCCATTCCAACCACTTTCTCATTTTCATTGGGTGTTGAAGGCTAAATGTGGATGAGATTTTAATGGCATAATAATCACTTGTCATGTACTCTACACACCTGGCTTTCTATGGTTATTATATCTGCTTGATCTCCATCTGGTACCATCCCAGTCGGCAGCTAAAGAGACACAGTTCAGGTCAGACCATATATTTATTTACCATATTTCTATGCACCTGTGTTTCTGCTCCTATTACATTGGTTTGTAACCATTCACCATGTTCATCCCGGGCATGTTGCAATATACCCGCAGTGGTTGCATAAGTGCGAGGACACCCTGCACTAGAACACTGGCAAGTAAATACACCATTACTTTTTTTAATGGTTATCATCCCATTTATGAATTTCACTTGAACCTCTGATCTGCACCTTCTACGATGGCTATTCATCAGACTGGCATCAATTGTTTTTTTGCAATCTTTGCATTCAGGCCTGTAGTTGGTTGGGATTGAACACTTTAAAACCATATATGAAAACAGATCAAACAGACATTTTATTTGAGACTTGAATAGAGTCTTGATTTTTTCTGGCAATCAATAAAAACAAGGTTAGCACTGTATATTACAATCCCTCATAACTACCAGTGGTAGCTATGAGGCATAAGCAAACTGGTACACCAGAATGGCTTACATGTGTTGATGGTATGTGGCTGTGCTGCTGACAAATCAGCCGAGCCAGAGACTTTTAATCAAATACACATACTAAAAGTCAAGTAATAGTCAACTGGCAGTGTTGATCACTTTGGTAGATTAGCAGATAGCTTGTGGGGGTTGGGAAGAAGATATTATAGTAGCTAGGTAGCTTCTTATATACCCTGGGTCATGTGATACTTTACCAAACATTTTGTGTTATTTATATTTGTAGCTATTGTTATTTGCTCGCATATATTCACATCTGAGTTTAAATTTCGCTTCTTGCAACTTGAACCTGTACCACTACCTTCCACAAAAGGAAACTATATTTCTATTCAATCCATTGCAAGACATGCCTCCAGTAAGCTCTTGCTCATCTCTCTGGTTTCTTTGCTTGTCCCTTATCAATATTACTTGCATAGAAAAAAAATGGCATTCAAGTTTTGCCACTCTACTTTTTGCTACCACTGGTTGCTAAAATTCACTAGACCTCAAATGCTCCTCGAAGCAAACCAAAGAGGGTCCATGCCAATGTGGCCAAGGTGATACCTTACCTTGTTCCACATTTTTCACTTGTATCTAATATTTCAACCAGGCTCTAGATGTTCAAAATGAAGTCTTTGAACGTCAAAAAATCATTGAAGATAACACAGCTTTTTATGCAGAGCTAAGCGAATATGTTCTTGGCTATGGAATGCTTCATGTAGCCACTCCAGATGACTTTGGCACTAGTCCTATTCTTGCTGAAGGCCTTTGGAACACACGTGATGTTGAACCAGCTGCTCTCCAACGCTTCTACAAGCATACTGCAGATGGCACACAGCTACAGACTGAATTTCCCCCCTATGCTATCACTGTGGCCATCCGCAAAAACATGCTTGACCAATCCTGCAAACTCTCCCGCAGCATTGGATGCAATGGCTACCCCACTATCAAATTCAATGATGAAGAACCCCCCAAAAAAAAACCCAACTTTATCCTTGTCAATGGACGCCATCGTGTTCACCTCATCCGAAAATTCATTCTTTCCAAAGCTCTTGCTAGCTTTGAAAAGAATCGTGCTCAATACCAAGAATATCTTGATTCTGGAAAAGGCAATACTCCTCCAGCTACTGCCCTCCATGAAGCCCTAGCCTTGGATCGTGAGACAATAGAAACTGGAGGATCTTGGTTAGCTTTGGTTTATGACTTGGGCAAGTTTCTAAACTTTTAACAACCAATGGTAGCTAAAATTTATCCCAGATGCATTGGAAGCCAGTCAAAACTCTATACAGCTCCGCAATCTTCTTGCTATTAACTGCAACACCTATCAGCAAGAGGACTCTGATCAAGAACTCCTGCACACCCTGTTTTCCACCTTGCGTTATGCTCCCTCTGATCAGTTTGAAAACATTGTCAAAGCCTATCGTGCTCAACTTCCTCAGACTATGACTCGTGCCCGAACCCTCATCTCCAGAGTTAGCATCATGAGGACCATGGCTACTCTCTATGCCAATCCTTATTATGCTTCAACCCAACCATTTTCTGTTAATTTCCTAAACAAGACCAAAGGCATCCAAGATGTATGTACCAGTGTATTTTTCCATCCTTTCCCCCTTTTTACTAACAGCTTCATATTTTTGCTCCCCTCTCTCAGCTCATTCTACCCTATATCAAGCAGCTCATTACCACTGTCAACTTTCTCTCATCATATCAATCCACAAAATCACCAAATGAAGACTTTAACCTACCTGATTACAACCCTTCCTCTGAATCTCCAAACAAAGAACTCAAAGTTGTAGCCACCATGAATAGGCTTCTCTACCAGCGAGAATGGGGAGTCTATGTCAACAATGTTTTGGACTCTGACTTTTATGATGGATTTGACCAGCTCTATACAAAATATCTGCAGCCCATCCATACCTCCTTTCCATTACCCACCTCTCAACAACCCCCATCCATCCCCACTACAGAACCTGTTATTCCTCATATCCAAGAAGACCAGTCATTCGATGAGGAGTTTCACCATCTGCTGCCATCCTTATTAGATGAGGCAGGTAATCCAATTGAAATCCGGCGCAACTGGCCCACAGAATACATCACTTATTCTGAAGCTGTCTCCTACTTTGTCTCTGAATGGATTGCAAAGCGCCAAAAACAACTGCTGGGCACCACTGCACCAGACCAGAAAAAAATCCTCCGAGTCCTTGAAGAGCTTCCCAAAAAAGTGCAATGGATGTTATATGGTGGTCTTCTCTTGCACAATGCCCCCTTGCCAGTTGTTTCCAACAACACCCCAATTCTCAGTCACTCTTTCATTCTCACATTAGGTGGGAGTCTTATGCCACTTGAGAAACCAATCAATATGGTTAGTCCAAAGTTCAATATACCAAAACTGATTTATTTACTGAAAAATCTCTGATAGCTCCTCTCTCATATTGATCCTTTTATCTATGCTGCTACCCAAAATGAACGTAATGGCAAATGTGGCACCCAGCACTTGCATACATTCCTAAAAGATTACCTATCAAAATATTATGAGTCAGAGAAGTTGAACAAGGTGACCAAGTTAATAAAAGCAAAAGTAAGAAACCTTTCTTTCATTTATCCAGTGTATTTTGTCCCCTTATTTTTTAAATCATAGATCCTAGGCTTCCTTCTATCCCACTCTCTCCATGGCCTTCCTGCTCTTAATGCTGCAGAATCCACATTGAAGCTTCTTGAATTTTCACATAAATTTGTCAAAATCCTTGACTCTGACAAAAGCAAAGACAGTGAAGAAGAAAGGGATACATCCCTGGATCGCCTTGCCAATCAAACATTCAAAGCTATCAAGGAGATCAGGGCTCTCCATGATCCGGCCAATCTTGACAATGAAGATGATGATGAAGATGAAGATGATCAGCTGGCTATTATCTCCCGGTCCATTGTAAAACTTGATGACCACCCAGTCATCAAAGGTCAAGATATCATCACAGCTATTAACACCACAGCCATGATGTTTGCTGACTGGCCCAGCAAAGCTACCAATAACAAAGGCCAGTTGTGGGTTCGACTGATATTGGATACCATCCATATTACCAAGGTCGCATGGAAGCAATATCTTGTTCACCCACTCATTTGGGACATGTATGGAGCACTTGAAAAGCTTCTTTCTTCCCACTTCACCAAATACACCGACCCAAGCCCATCATCCTCTTCTACCCCATATACATTTTGGAGCCCATGTGAATACCAGCCAGACATCCTTGATGTTAAAATCAAGCTTGGTCTCAACACCAAATCATCTGATCCCTACTCCGATGTCAACATTGGATCCCACCAGCTCCTTATCAACATGGACAAGCAGATGAAGGACTCACTCAAACTCATTTTAAACACCCTGCATACTCCTGGTATTGGTTCTGTGAAAACACCAGATGGTCAGATTAAATTGGTTGATAAGGTTCAATCTGGACTAGAAACTCTTTTCAATGTAAGTGCTGGCTATTAGCTACCACTGGTTACTAAAATACCATTACTACCAACCAGGCCTTGGCTGAAAATCACTTGTGGCATCGCAGCATATATGACCGCAAAGTTATACCCAATCACCCAGTTGGATCGTCCCTTGTCAGACAGGAACGTCAGCGGCTAGGTTACCCTTTCCTAGAGGATGGTGCATCATCAGATGATGTGCGGTTATTCTATGCCCCAGCCAAGAAAGCCGAAGTTGTGCAAAAACAAATTGAACAGAATGCCATCCACCAAGCTGAGTATCTTGCAACACGTGAGAAGCGGGAGGACCGGAAGGCAAGAGGACAGGATTTACAGTCCAAGGGCAAGAAAAAACAAGCTGCAGTTGAGAGCTTTTCAAATCACCAGCAGGCACAGAGGCGTGAGTATCCTCTCTTCTCTTTCTTGTTCCCACAAACAATGGTCTGATATTTACCAAGGCCAAAATTTGGGCACTAGTGCCAATCCAATCACCAAAATATCCAAGAAAAAACCAACCCGTATGTTTGAACATTTGACCTGATTCCCTTGACTCACTATAATAATAGCTATACGCAAGAGTCCCCCTGCTATTCACTCTGATCAAGAACACAGTGACCAAGAACCTGACCCTCGCAAAAGTGCCCCTGCTACAAACACTAATCAAGAGGGCAGTGACCAAGAATCTCACTCTCAAACAAGTCACCCTGCCACCAATGCTAATGAACAAGAACCTTGCCCTCACAAAAGTGCCCCTGCCACAAACACTAATCAAGAACCCAGCGACCAACAACCTCACCCTCATATACAAAACAAACCCACACCAAACTCTGAAAAAATGCCAACATCAATAAGCAGGGGTATGTTTTCCTTCCTTTTATCTCTCCATATAATTAATAATATATTGAATCAACCTGTTCACCAGATGCAGCTCAAGATGATAACAGCACTTCTATTCCACCCACTGACCCTGAGCCCAACAGTGGCCAAAATAGGCAAACCACCCCTCGCAAGTGCCCACCTTTGCAAAAATTAGTCTATATTAAGCCCCCATTATTACCCCAGAACCCCACAGTGATAGTGTAGTAGCCCCCAATCCCAGCCAGGCTCCATCAGTCTCTGCCCCTTCAAACCCAAACCATGGTCAGTATGCTTCCTAAACCAAATGACATATTACTTATCATTATTACCCAGCCACTGTTACTTTAAAGCGCTCTCATCCTGATAAGAACAGTACAGTTGATGAACCTGACCCCAAACGCCAGAAGGTCACCCCACAAGAACATCATTGTCTGGGTAGTCACCTCCCGCAACAATTCACAAATACTATCACCGATGGTGTCAATATGTCTGGTCGGTATATTCTTCCATACCCTTTATAATTCAAATGTATACTCATTATACCAAACAAGGATCCCAAATTAGCCAAAGCTCTAATGTTGAATTTGATAATGTTCAGATCCCTGGTATAGAAGATATGATGGACGGTATCTGACAATTCAAGGTCATAGGGTGGGTTACTTATATAGCACTTTATATCTGACACTTGTTTCATTTTATCCCAACCCTTCATTTACAATACTGGCACTAGTTCAATGTGACACACCAGTATTCCTTTTCTTTATCCAGACATAAAATCTATTCCATATTATGTTGATCATAAATACAATCTTGTACTTGCATTTTGACTTGCAAATTATGCGCAGGTACCACAGTACCATTTGCACCGCTCCAACTCTGTCAATAAAGTAGTGTGTCTCCAGATGGTAAACAAAAAATGCATTACGACATTTGAATAGATGAAATTGTTGCGAAGATAGAAGTGGGTAGTACTGGGTGATAGCAGATAACTATTGCAGGTAGTAGCAGATAGTAGCAGAAGCCCAGTTGGAACAAAGCAAGACTACCTCTAATGCAAGTGGCAGAATTCAGTTCAAGCCTTGGCTTGGTGTTTGACTAATAGCACAATAGTATAGTGGTACTATGAATGGGAAGAAATTCATGGAGATAATAAAAGGGGGGATGATGCACTGATGCAATAGCAAGGCTCTTAACCAGACACAAAGTAGATTGTGTAGATAGCAGCGGAATAGTAGAAAACTAGTGGTGTTAATAATGGCTCCAATGTATGTTAATTATTATGAAGCTGATAGGGAAACCGCTAAGTTCCTGTAGGCTTTCACAGACACTACTCATCACTGTTGCATACATCCTTGACCTTGCCTTTCAGGACAGTCTGTTATATATCATTGGAACACCATATCACAACTTGTAAACATAAGATCATCCATTCCATTTCCCAAAATACCATCTTGTATAAAAGGCCAAATAGGCAATTAAAAAAAAAAAACAAGGGTGGAGGGAGGGGGCCCCACCCAAGCCATACACTTCTGTTCACCCCCAAGAAGGTGAGCTCTATGTCGTGGCGAGTATGAGTATTCTGATTGATGCATAGCACCGATTGCAGGCGGGGCCGTAAATCCCGTAGGAAAGATAGACACCTGGGCAAACTGTAAAGTAAGCACTCAATAGTTCCCGTAGGAATTCAACCTTGCAATCAATTGATCAGCGTACTCTTAGTTACCCCCTCAGGTTCCGGCATCACCAGAGTTTTGTATTTTGTTTAGCTCACGGTGTAGTTCCGAGTCCTCCGAGATATTCCCCCGGCTAATATGCACACCCTTTCTCTCCTCACACCACACTTGGCCATACGCCCTAACCCGGTAACCATCAATTATAGATTATAGATCAATATTAATATCAATCAAGATATGGATATAAATTCTAATGCTGAATGTTCCGCTCTCAACTTTTATCTACTGTCCCCCTCCCCCTCACCTTCCCTTCACCTCCCTCCTCAGCCTGGCAACCTGTGACTTCAAATTAGCACTTTTCTCAGCTATCCTCTGTCATTGTCCTCAGAATCTAGTTGGGGTCTTGTGCCAGGAATTAACTCCAATTACTATCGTGCCTATGCTTCTTTCCCTCAAGCAACCAAATGCATACCAAACGCACCTGGTGAGATACTGGGTGATGTTCAGGCGTTGAAGGGCTATTTAGAGACAAGCAGACCAACCCAGATAGACGTGGTGTGATGATTCTGATCAGATCAGTGCCAAGTGGGTTTTCACTGGGCATGATCCTTTTACCTGCACAGGCAATCATTTCAAATATGATGTATCATCTTGCTTCAGTGAGAGTGCAACCATGTTGCATCAATAACTCTAATTAGCCGGTGATATGCATGATGTCTCATTAGTGCGTTCCTGCACAGTACCTGCGCACTGGCATAAGCGAACGCGCCATCATTCCAAGTCCATCCGCAGTTTACTTGTCATCACGTCATGTTTTATGTAGATTACACACATTTCCTCATGCTTACCTTGTGCCTCGCTAGTATATAAATCCCTTTGGTAGCCTACAGTAGAAAACAATAAGAACCAGTGTTGCTTTAAGCTCTGGTTTGACTCCATGCTCGCACAAGAACTTACCACTATATCAGCTCTTGTAGTTCATCCATACGCATCTGACCCATACACATGGATGGAATATCTGTATAACTTTAGCTAAAGAGGATTCAATCAATGAAATTATAACAACCATTGGCTGTTAAAAGTTTCAAGTGATGATACCTGGTATTAGACCAGTTGAGATACTACAGTTGAATACAGGGGCAAATGACATGACATTCTGTCACTGAGCCATGGTTAGGCAGCCTGGGTGAAATATAAATTCATTGCTTGATTTGTCTATTGCTCTAATCCATCATTAGTTTCACTGTATGCTAGATAGGACACATGTCTAGGAGCTCATGGCAGCTGCAATATGTCTGCTCACCCCCCCACTACCAAACATCAAACACCCCTACTTGATTATCATTTTCCCTCAACAAAATCTATAATCAAAGTATTTTAGGCAGCTGGGGAATACCCATTGCATACTTGAAATGATTAAATTATCGATATTGACCAATCAAAACCATATGGAATACCGATAAAACAATGGGTAAACAATGTACTTTTTATTATCACCAAGCATGTCAGGTCATTGTACCTCACCAAAACTGTTATAGTGGAAATATAAATAATTTGGAGAACATAAATGTGGCTGCTCTAGTTTTTCAGCCCACAGCTGACCTTGCACATACCGCTCTTATCTCCTGCTATCTTTTACTACCTGCGACTACCTGCTACTATTTGATACTGCCTCCTACTATCTACTACTACCCTTACGCCCTTCTACCTGTTATTATCTGCTACCACCTGCTGCTAACTCCACTACTTGAACAAACACACTAACACACATGCTAGCTAATACCTGCTACTACCTGCTACTATCGACAACTACCTGCTACTGCTTGCCACTATCCACTACTACCCTTACCCTCTCCTACCTGCTACTACCACCCATTGTTACCACTATTACTTGAATAAACACACCAACACTCATGCCTCCTACTGCATGCTACTATCTGCTACTATCTGCTACTACCCGCGACTGTCTTCCACTGTCTTGCTACTATTTGTTACTCCCTGCCACTATCTGTCACTACCAATGTTTGCCACCTACTACCTGCTACTACCTGCTACCACCTACTTGTTACTGCATGCTACTACCCTTACCCCCCTTCCTACCTGCTACTATTTGCTACCCTATGCTGTTACCTCCACTACTCAAATAAACACGCTAACACCCATTATGATTAACCTATGTATAGTTTGTTGAATTTGGCTTTCTTCTAATCATTCCGCAGACTCGGACAAATTGGTATATTTTATCCCTCCCTATCAGCTCCGTTCTGGCCACCACACTCTATCTACACGTAGCACTAGAGTTGGAATCCTATCGCAACATGGCACCAGTGGATTGCTAACAATTTCTGGGAGAGTGTGCCAGGCCAAATCGAGTAGAAAACAAGGGGAAAGGAAGCTATTATGGACGACCTTTGACAATCAGTGATGAAGTGAGGTGAGGCATGAAGGCTTACGCCTATATAAATATCATGTGATCTTTTTAAAAAAAAAGCAGACTTTCGGTAATCAGTGATTGGTAAATGCAATTGATAAAGGTGTGATAGAAGCAGGCAAAACACGCCAGCATTAGCAGAGCCGATGGCAATAGTCCTCCAGCCTTGGTGTGGCTCATGTCCGTCGGTGAATGAGCAAGGAGCTAAAGGTTGGGGTAGGAAGCCAAGCGTGAGCTCAGGCTGACATGTAGAGACAAGCACATGCCACTTGGGCAGGTGGGAATTGTCGCGACCAATTGGCTCCTTATTCAAGATCATGGACTCAACCTTGGGCATAGTTGAACAAAATACAAATGCATTGATTTATGAGGGGCACGGAACATCGTTAAGGTCCATACCTGCCTGTAAGATGATATAAAGATGATACAATATGAAATTAGAGGGCTGCGATGCCAGCAAAGGGAAACTCGAAGGTGGGAAAGTGAGTAAGTGATTGAAACGGTCGAAAGGCGGCTCCGGAGTGCGAACTAGACACCATCCAAATCGATTGTGGACAGAGGAAGAAGAAAAATTTAACCGAGGCTAAGCGGATGCTTATCACCATCTGCACAGCCGAACACTGGTGTCATGACTTGCTCGCTTGCCCAACACCTTAGCGAATGGGTCTGTTGCTTAGCTTCCCTCCATTATCTCATGACGTGATCCATGCCAAGGCTGGACATATAGATGGAGGGTGTATATCAGATCAGTGATCGATCCACTCATCACAGGTAATCAGGCCGTAATATCACAGGCAGACTCAGATGTGTGATCGCTTGCATCGTTGCACCACACCAAAAGGAAGATTAAATGGCTGGAAAACCGCTGGGTGTGGGTGAAGTCTAATAGCGCTTTGATCCAAGGCACTGGGGCTATTAAGGGTGTATATATGTAAAAATCCGTGCTGAACAGCCCAATGCTGAAACAAGTAGGAACAATCAATCAAATATGCGATTTGAAATACAATTCGCTGAGAAACAGGTTAAAAGGGCCACTCTTTGGTGTTGGCGGGACTTGGTATTTTTCGTTTTCCATGGACGTGAATCCGAAGCATTTGGTATGGTGTATCTTTACCATTTGTGGTTGAAACCAGCGGTTACTAAATAAAATTTTGTTCCTGGAATATGACAGAAGACTGGGCCACCGCGAGGGGCAAAGAAATTGACCGCTGAAGAACAAGCACAGGCGAAGCAGGATGCCATTGCCACATTGTCTAAACGCCGCCACGAGATGAAGAAGAAAAAGGAAAAATATAGCAAGTCTTTCAAAAGGAAGCTTGCGGATGATTCTTCGACCTCTTTAGCACGAGCAATTCATACCTCTGGCATGGCTAATGGGGCCGCTATGGTTGAGTCATTTCGAATCCTTTCCTGGACGGTGTCCCACTTGAAGATGATTTAACTTTGAGATATCTCAGCCTCATGGAAGCCAAAGCCCACCGCCCACCATAATCTCCGCTGCGGTCGCTGGTCATAATGGCGCTACTACATCTGCATCAGCTGATGTGAGCGGAGCCGCGGTGAGCTATTAGCCATTATTCCTAAATGTTTGTGGCTATTGTTGAACGGTTGATTTTTGCGACAGGCTCCTGGAAGCGCAAAGGCACCATCCAACACCACTGGAGAGATTATTACCGCTCCGGCTGCCGTGTCGGGTTCAACCAGCCGTGCCACTTCAACAACCAATGCTGGCGACTCAAACAGGGGCCAGCCAAAGAAAAAGGTCAATATGAACAACGTTCAGCATAAATCTACAGCTAGCAAACAGTCGAAACAACGAAAGGTGCATTGTGTCATACCACAGGAGCCTTTTAATGATGACTCACTTGGCAGGACTAGGCATTTGCAGCGGCAGTGAAAGCAGAGGTACATCTCCGACTGCTGGCCATGGAAAATCCTCCAAAGCAGAAACCACCACGAGAGAAAGGGACATTGCGCAAACTCATGTTTGATCATGCAGCGGATGGATACAATATGGTTATGGTTGCACCTAAGCAGCTGGCCAAGTCTGGTAGAAAGTGTGTGATGCACGGTGAGTATTTTCAAATACAAGGCTAGATGTATTTGTCATGGGTATTCATTATCAATATGAAACTAGATGATCATAGTAGCGGCACCACTTTGGAGAATGCCAATATCAAGTTTGGGGAAATTATATACCGCCGTTGCATTCCAAGTCGCAATGTCCAGTCTCTCAAAGGCAAGACAAAAGACGTATGTTTGTTCTATCATCCAAGTCCAACTGCCATTCATCGTTGGAACCTTTAGGATGTGGCAGAACTTTCAAAGGGCCGAATGACATACACTCACATTGGCTGTCTATCCAAGGGTGCACTAGTTCATATTGCTGGTGCGGACGGTCAGTTTAATGGTATTAAATTTGGAAAGGGTGTTCCAGTTGAAGACAAGGTGGAATTTCAATGTCGCTGTTTAATTGCAGCCGGCATGAAAGACATGGCTGATCAATTGCAAGGGGGAACGGGGAAAAGGGTTTAGAAATACGAGTATACATATGTTCATAAAGCATATGACCCATGATAAATACAAAATTCAAGGTGCTGCTTCACATAACTAATATAGGAAAGCAATGAAGTTGTTGGTAGGGCTTTATGGTTTACAGCCACCGTAATACAGGCACCGCAATCGTGTGCCATCAGGGCACCTAACCACTTGGCTGACGGGAACCCTATATGGGCCACTGGATACCATCACAAGCCATATATGGATGGCTATATATGGCTGTCATATGGTCGCCTTTGCTTTACCTTGCTCCTGGTCGGTTTTGTGGACCAATGTGTATGGCTATACCTCTTACATGATGGGCGAACATGGTTTGCTCATTTATATGCGAGTTGAGTTATTGGGTGGGTATTATAGCAACGTAGGAAAATGCTGGCAGGTATTAACTTCAAGCCAGCTAGCTATGCATGAGAACATGGCTCTCAATGGGCATGTATAGATAGCCAATAATAGATGGCCTTTATTATACTAGCTGGTGCAGGTATGGTAATCGAGTGGTATATAATAATGGCAAGTGTAATCAGTGGTGGAGGTAATAGTAGCCAGGTAGTAAGCACATAGTAGCAGGAGATAACAGCAGTATGTTGTGGGGCCCAATGTGAAGCAGTGCAAATATACCACCCACTATGCGGTTGAACCAGAACTGCCTATGAACTTTTAGAAACCAATGGTTGTTAAAAGTGAATTCAGAATGGGGGGTACGCTCGCACATTGAGGCTAACACCCATAACAGCGCCAAACACCCCACTCAATCGTTAACTCACAGATTTCGATAGACTCTGCTAGTCATTCTATGATATATTTTAAGCATGGCACGGGGTGCAGATACCCCATAGCCATCTTTCACCCATTGGTATATGTCCGTATGCTGTTATTACTCTACGGTGCGGTCCTGATCCATTTTGGCCGCCATGAACCAGTCACGTGTGCGTGGTAAGGTGGGCACGGGAACAATGAATATACCAAGTTACTCCTGAAAATTATCCAAACAATCGCACCCTTCTAAATCGTCGTCATGCAGGTAGAAGAACAGGCACTCAAAGCATGCAAACAGTCTCTCCGCGTACTTTTCAAAACACCTGTGAAGAAAACTGATACAATGGCGGCGATCATGAGCTGGGGCGTAGGCTTTATGACAACGATGGTGAGCTTCATCACACCTGTTGACCTTGCTCATCACAGCTGAAATGACACGTGAACTAGAGAATATACGATTCCGTCCGGGGAGACAAACCGCGCGACAAGCAAGCCAAACAGTGGTTCGCTCAGGCAGAGGCCTGTCTCAAACCGATTCTTGGGAAAAAATGGCAAAACGAGCTGGCTCTACCCATAGCCCCTAGCCCCCTGCCTATATCGGACGAGGAAGAGGAGGAGTCGGAAACAGGACAGGGAGCGGCAGGGGGGGAGGATGATGACGACGACGATCAGGATGAGTTGGTGACAGCAGGGGGAGGGGAGCAGGATGCTGAGTCCGAGGATGAAAGAGCGCCACCTGAGGAAGGTATGCCACAACTGCCACAGAAGGTCGATCGCCGCTTGAGGAATGTGGGACGACTGGAACCATCGCGGGTTCGGCAAAAGGTAATGGTAGTGATGAAAGCGAGGAGTCTGGGGAAGAGGAAAAGGCAGGAGGAGGCCGAGGAGGAGGAGGAGGCGGTGGAGGAGCCTAGTATCTCCATCTCATGTCCACCAGTGATCCGGCCAAGTGCCAAGAAGCAGTCGAAACGCACGCGAGGGAAGGTTGATGCCGTGTCCGACGCTCCAGTGCGAGCCCAGAGAAACATGCAACGAAAGGTCTTGCGTGACCCGCCAGTGCCACAACCGGCCAATCCGGTGCGTTATACCCATCACACTGGGCAAAACGACGACTAACTACACTCAAACAGTGTGACAACTGCAAGAGCAAAGGCCAACCATGCAAATGGTTGGGTGGCCGCGGAAAGTGCGAAGCGTGTCTAAAAAGTAGATGCCTTTTCGACGGTGTCAACTCACAAGATCTCGCCGAAAACCATCCTCGTAGGTGGAAGCCGAAAGGAGTGGCCGCCGCCAATGGAGAGATAGGGAGTATTGAGGGCCCATCGAATCCGCCATTCGACAAGGAGATCAGCGTGGGTGGAGACACCATCGGGAAGCCCATCGTAGATGTGGGCGTGGGCAGCATCGAGGGAAGCGGTGCGGCACTATGGTGCCTGAGGCTGAAACGGACGCCGCTGACATTGAGGGTGGCGGAACAGGTATTATGCCTGAGGCCGACCTGGACGCGAGTCGAGGAGATATGGCTGAGGTGGGCGGGGGCGGCAGCGAGGCATGGCAACCGGACAGGGATAGCTCCCCAGCTGTGGACTTTAACGGTGGCTCTCGTGGGTTGATTCCACAAGCACCCACCACCAACACGTTGCTTGGCCACCAGCCGGCATCACATCCGAATGCGGTAGAGGAAACCGAGAACATCGCCGGCCCCTCAAATACGCCACCCAACCATCAGGCAACACTACGTCGCAGGGCGCAAATTAATTCCGATCGGATGGGGATTGTCGCAGAGCTAGACTGGCTCAGCGCGCGCCTCCGCATCATTGATCACGAAATAGCCGCACTGCGTCAACTTCAAGCTCAGGTTGACCAGGAGCTCGCACTCGAGGTCATGTCAGGGCCAGGGGGTTTGCAGGCGGATGCAAGCCATGCCACGGCTGGGTGATTCTCCAGTATCCACCATCTGCCTATGCCCTACACGCTATGACCGCAATTGAGCTGACCCCCATGATAGTCTTGTGCCCAACTCGCTTTTTTTTGATACCGCCCTCGAACAATACTTTACATTTCACCCAGGATATATTACCACTCTTGTCATATATATATGAGAATGGTTGAATGCGGCCCAAAGCTAGTCAGCTGAGTGAAACTGATATTGGATTAACATTTCATGTTTTCCTGAGGCGGTCTACTACGGCCCAATAATGACAATATGCTATGTCATTTGCGCTGTATTCAAATATAGTATCTTGACTGGAGTAATACTCGATGTGTATGTTGTGGTAGCTGCATGCTAATCATTGAGATCATACCCATGAAACTTGTAGTAGCCAAATGGTTATTCATCCAGCGCTCTTTGGCCAAAGTTATACAGCCATGCCATCGGTGGGGACAGGTCACGTGTGCACGGTTGCACGGTTGAACCGCAAGGGCTGATAGTGTTGTGAACAAAAGACGCTTACAGCAGTCAGATATGCAACAGGCCCAAGCGCTCCACCACTCAAGGCGATCAATGAGCTTCCTCCTCAATCCATTTCCACTTGAAGGGGACTCACTAGCGCGGACCGAGAGCTGGGGTATAGCCTTTATAACACTGCTGGTAAGGTTGCGCCACTTGCCATTG